>JANBPO010005202.1:0-18142 GCA_024336825.1 Amorphophallus titanum | reverse complement strand
TTCACACCAGCCACCATCCCGCCGGACGCACCTCCCCCTCACTCTCTCCCACGCACAGAACCCCTCACCCTCTCTTCCTAACCGAGCCACCCGTGGCCACCTCCACCCCCCTCGCAACCGCGAACCACTTCCCACCTGCCCACCACCCCTCTCTCTTTCCCTCCACTCTGCCGCCACAGTCACCTCCGGACACCACAGTCACCTCCGACCACCGCGGCTGCCACCTTCCTCGCCGCAGCCGACGTCCATCTCCCCTCCTCACCGCCTGTGCACCCTCGTGAACCCCCTCCCCTCTCCTTCCTCCTTCACCTCCTCCCCACTCACCACTGTCGTAAGTCGCCGCGGCCACAACCCCACTCCCCCCTCTCCACGTCGCCGCTGCCGCCACACCCTCCGCCTGCACCTCCATCGGCCACTGCCACCTCCCTTCACCGCACGGCCTCCAAGCCTCCCCCCTCATCATGCCACCTCCCGTCCACCCCCTCCGACCACCGCGGCCTCCATCTCTCTTCCCCCTCTTGCCACCGTGCCACCTCACCGCCGCCACCCTCGCATCTCTCCCTCTCTCCAGCGCGAACCCGACACCCCCCTGCCGTCCGAGCATGCCGCAGCCACCACCACCACCCTCCGGCTCTCCCTCTCACACTCCCATGCATGCAGAAGCCCCCTGCACTCTCCCCCTCTCCCTTTACCCAGTCACCGACCGTCGTCGGCAGCCTCTGTCCACCACCATCTCCCTCTCACTAACACCGTCAACCACCACTGCCCATGCACCTCCCTCTTCTCGCCACCACCGAACCTCCCCCCTCCTCTCATCTCATCCCCACCTCTCTCCTCACAGTGGCAACACCCCTCCACCGGCAACCCAACCTCTCTCTACTGCCTCCTCCGCCAACCCCCCTCCAACCGTCGACCTCTCCCATCTCCCCTCCCCCTCTCCACCGCATGCATGCATGACCCCTCCCTCCCCACGTTCTCTCTCTAACCCACCCAGCACCTCCTCCTCCGCTTTGGACCTCCTCGTTGCACACTCCCCCTCCGCCTTGGCACCACCGCGGCCACCCACCGGACGCCTCTCGCCTCCCCACGCCACCGACAACCTCCCTCTCTCCCTCTCTCTCTCGTTCACCCACCTCTGACAGCCATCACTCATTCACCGCTGTGACTCGCCCTCCGTCACACCCGCCTCCTCTCCTCTCCCTTCGCCACCACCGTTCACCTCCTCAGCCAACCCACGCCGCCCCATCACCCTCGATGTCGTCGTC
This sequence comes from Amorphophallus titanum, assembly GCA_024336825.1. NCBI lineage: Eukaryota > Viridiplantae > Streptophyta > Magnoliopsida > Alismatales > Araceae > Amorphophallus > Amorphophallus titanum. Next base: position 16,877 of record JANBPO010005202.1, on the reverse strand, counting down.
TCCTTCGCCCCCCCCCTCGCGCGAACTCCCTCTCTCTCTACCCCTCTCACCCGTTCTACTCTGGGGGCAGATGTTGAAACAAAGAAGATAAAGATATTACCATTGTATACTATAGCACATTTGTCGACACTCATTAAAGCTGACAAAATGTAAGAAAGAAAAAATTGGTCAATGTCAAATCTGACAACTAGATTATGAAGTCAAGATCTCCTCGAGAGATGCTCTCCAGAAGATGCCTTATAGTGGGGACAAAACAAGATGTTTATCTCCACCCATCCTCCGCAACCCATTTTTGGGTGCCCCATGTGAGAGGGAAACAACTGAATCAACCGTTAAATGGGATCAATTTATTCACATGGGGAAATGCTCGCCCAAAATGATGATAGAAAATATGATGTGGACGCCCTACCGTTGATCCTGGGACGGGCGAGAGCCACAAGGAGGGGTTCTTTTAGTCGTGAAAAAGCTTTTCTAAGATAGGGATGGACACGATGACCAGGATGATGATGCTGAAGATGTGCAAGAAGTTCACTTGACGGTAACCATGTCGGCAAGTATTCAAAGGTGTTCCAGATATGCATCTATCGGCACCCGGGCTGAAAAACATCCCGAAATATGCAAGATACCCAATCGCCAGCACACGGGCCGGTAAACATGCAAAGATGCTCAAGATATTCAATGGTTGGCGCCCAAGCTGACATATATTCTGAGATATTCAAGATGGCTCCAAGATATTCAAGATATGCAACAGTCGGCATTTGGCCCGATGAATATCCCAAAACTACCAAAAGATGCTCAACCACCGGCAGTCAGCCTGGCAAATATCGAAGATGCTCAATCGCTGGTAGTCAGGCCGACAAATACTAAAAATATTCAACCGTCGCCAGTTAGGAGGATAAATGTTCAGAGATATTCAGGACATCCATTCGTTGATATCCCTTTCCTAGATTAACGATAACTCTTTTGACCTTATCTTCCTTGTTTAAACACGTTACGGCAGCGTCTTGCCATTTTTACGATTTATAGTGAAATAGCGCCTTTCTTGAGGGCGCTGTTTAAATGGCGCCTTGAATGGGGGCGTTACTTATTAAATTGGCGCCTCTCTACTGTGTCTTCTTTTTACTATATTGCGCCATGTCACAAGGCATTAATTTCCTTCCTATTCCTGGTTGGACTCTTATCATCCTTGCGAGATGAATTGACGCCTTATCAAGGGTCGTTACTTCATTAAGTGACGTCTGTTAACAGAGCCGTTGATTAATAAAATGGTGACTTGATGGAAGTCACTATTTATAATTTTATTTAAAATTTTATTTTTTTCAAAATTCTAGGTTGCTACACCCTCCCCCACTTAAAAGAATTTGGTCCCTAAATTCAATCAAGTTCTTCAAGTAAGCACACATTGTTTGTTATCATTAAAACTAAATACCATATTCAACTAGGGGACCCAACAAAACCTCTACATGGGACAAGCCTCCACCACTCCCAGGTGGGTCAGCACACAAACATGCCCAGGTCAGCTACGTGTACTGGGTAGAGCCACCAAGGGTGAGAACCTGTTGTAAGCATGGGAGCCACCGGAGTACCACCGGTTCGTACCAAACCACCACGAGACAACTTACTAGCACAAGAACTAAGAACCACTTGCCTGACAGCTAAACTATGATTGTCGGTGAGTATGATGAAGACTGGAACCTATAAATACACGAAATCATGGAAATCGGGTGAACTAGGCCTGAAGGCCCTGAAAGGCCTGAGTGTTGGCTGCAAAGGGCCCTGGGCAGCCAGACCACTAGCCGCCCATGCACTGGGCTTGGGTGGCCACATTGTGGGCCTCCCAGGGGCCTAGGTCAGGCGGGTGTGGGCCTAGGCAGCCCACTCAGTGGCCGCCCAGCTCTAGGCAACCCAACTCTTGGCCGCCCAGGGGTCAAGGTCTGGGCGGCCATCGGTCTGGCCACCCAGGGGCCTAGGCGGCCAGCCCTTTGGCTACCCAGGGGGTGCAGTATGCCAGGCGGCATCCACCTTGGCCGCAAATAGCTGGAGATGGCTAGCTCATTGGCCGTCTCTCTGCTACAGGTCCCCTCTAGAACTTACCTTCCGGAGGGTCATTCTCACACCCTTTTAAATCGCTACTAGGCTCAGAGAACTCTCAAAAATATAGAAAAGCCATCTATGACTATAACACTATCGATTAAACCCAATCCTGGCTATGAATCCGTTCTCACCGCCCATAACATGAAATTTCCCCCAAAAATGTAATAACCCCTCTCACTCGCTTAAACTACCTCGGATTGGAAGTGAAAGGGAAGGGTTGAGTTTGGGATCCATCCCCCTACCTGATGGAGGCCTCAGACCTTGAAGGGGAACCAATCTAGCCGACGCGTGTCGGCTACACACCACGGGCATGCCCATGGCCTCACTCGCGAGCAGGAATTGCCTCCTCTACCTTCACCTGCACACTGCCTAGTTGCTAGTGTCGCCGATCGTCGACCACCCCGTGCTCACCGTCTATAGCCGCAGAGGAGAGGGAGGGCGCCTGCGCTCGGAGCAGAAGGGGAAAGTGAGGAGAGAGGGAGGGGAGCGGCCCTGTATAATGAGAAGAAAGGGAATCTTTTTGGGTTTCCCTATAAACCCCAAAGAAACCAAAATGGCATACATGCCCCTTCCACCAATCATTGCCCTTTCAAATAAATAGTTTGTAGTTGCCCCCCATTTCCCCCCTTAGTGTGTGTAATGCAATTTTCTAGAAAGCAACTGCTTGCGACTAGGATTTCACATTTGTTCAAAGAATGAGGGCGTAGTGTATTGGGTATATGAGCAAAAACTAGTGTGTGCTCTACCTAAGGTTAGATTGTGTTGGTGAGCTGAACATCTGATCAACAAACAACTAGTAGTGTACTCGTGAAATCTCAAGTGGTAGCTCGACTATAAAACATAAGTCATAAGAATTGACCATGGAACACTCCAAGGAAAGTCTAGATGGGTTCACCTGTTCATACAGTAGCAGAGTGTGGGACTGCAATTTCATCCATGTGAACAAAATATGAACCCAAAAAAAAAATAAAGTTAAGAGAGCCGAAAATGTACATATTATACTTCGTCTGACTTGGGTGTGATCATGATCACCAGCTGTGCACAAGGATGCATGAAAACTTGAATTCTGCAAGAGAGAGGGTTCCATTCTGAAAATCTTCTGATGGCAATGGGTCTTCCCTGACACAGAGTATGGGTAATGGAAAGCTTACCATTTTTAACCAGTGAACTGAGAGAGTGGAAAACAAGGGATGATGAGACTTGATCATGCTCAACAGTAGGGAGAACTCACATGGGGCATCTCCCTAGCAAACTGGTCATTGTTATGCTCTGTCTTGCTGGTTGATCCTTTGTGAAACGGGGAGGTTTCAATCTTTTGTTCTGGATCAATGAAAGTGGAGGACAGATCATTCCCCACCCGTATCACCGGAGTTCTTATGTGAAGATTAATTAGCCTAGGAAACCCTGCACCACTTTGGGTTACAGCGATCGAGTGTGGTGACTTTCTGCTACGGCATTTAAGTTCACAACTAATGTTCAAAGCTTTGGGAATGGTTGATGACAGACATCCTGTACAGAGGTCAGATGACTCCCATCTTTTCCCCCTTCTCAGATTTCGCAGAGTCCACACACACACACACACACACACACACAGCCAGACGACCACTTAAAGAGACAAATAAACCCTGTCGGCCTTGCCACCCTGGTGACACCGATGAATAGACACCCCACCCGGACCCTACGTTCGGGATGAGGGAATAAACCCTTCTTTGCGTCGGCACTGGCCCAGTGTTGACGAATATTTCAAGAGACCGAATAAACCCTGTCGGCCTTGCCACCTCGGTAATGTCGACAAATAGACACCTCACCTGGACCCTACGCTCGGGACGAGGGAATAAACCCTCCTTTGCGTTGGCACTGGCCCAGTGTCGACGACTACTCCAAAGAGACAAATAAACCCGGTCGGCCTTGCCACCTCGGTACTCCTTCTACCCTGCAAGCTCATATAAATACTCCTGAAGCTCGTACAAAGAAAGAGAGAAGGACCAGAAAGAAAAAAAAATAGCCATCTGTCTTCCGTCCCTGCAGTAGAAGAATATTCCATCTGAGAAAGAGAGAGAGGATTTCGAAAAGAGAAGAGAGAGTCAGTTTGAAGAGTTTTGATCCGTTGTGATCTCTGCTTCATGAGAAGCTACATTATTTTGTTTCTAAGCATTCGATTGATTATTTTTCAATTTTGTTGTCTTTGATTTCTATCTTTCACAAAGTCTTGTTACCCTCTGTGTGTGTTTAGAGGAAGGGAGAAGATCTCCAGGTTCCCTCCAGTGTGTTGGAGGAAGAGAGGATTGTTCCTCTGGTATGTAATCTACTGGGAGCAGGTTACTGGGTTACCCTTTGCACTATGCAAAGGAAGGGAGGTAGTTCCTCCAGTTTGTGTTCTACTTCTGGTGACCAGAAGTTCGAGGAGGGTGTTCCTCAAGGGCAAGCTGTTCGTCAGCATTTGTCAGCAGACTGAGTCTACTATGATCTCGTTGCATCTTGCAAGGAAACCTTACTCCGTGGAGTAAGGGGTGGACGTAGATTGTGGGTAGCAATCGAACCACCTAAAAACCCTCTTTCTTGTATGGTTTGCCTTGTCCAATTTGTTATTCGATTGCTTGCACGCCTGTCACTCGATCAAACTCATCTCTGATAGTCCTTATGCACTCGAGTGTTGGGTCCGATTGTCTGTGAGGTCTCGAATAGTTTTAGTTATATCGAATTGGGGGTGATCTATTCAACCCCTCCCCTTCTAGCTCACCTTCCACCCTGTCTGTCAAAAGGGGCCCTATGGCCTAAAATTCATGATAATGACATGAGAGCAAAATCTCAGACTACGTTTAAATAGACCCCGCATTGGGGCGTAAACGTTCATAGATACACATATGTTGGTCACTTACAGACCATTTCTTATTCGGATGAAAGTCCACATTTGTGGTGAAAAGGATGGTGATAAAATCGTGCAAATGTCTGCCGTGAGCATGGCAAGTTTAATGAGAATGTGGGATTAGATCTTGGTAGAGACGGGTCAAGTTTGACGAACTATCAGCCCGACACAGCGCCGAATCATGGTCCTAATGGGATGGTTCCTAAGGCCCGAATCCAACTTGGTAGGGCCTCATTGATGTTCTCTTCACACCGAGTCTGAGAGAGCGGAAGTTCCAAAACATTTGTGGTTAGCCTATCTTTTTGGTTATGGTTATTGAGGTTGATGAGGTGGTTTATTCTATTTATTTATTTTCATCCCCCTTTTTTATTGATTTGCAATAACTTCATTGGAAATAGCATGAGCCAGTATTGAGTTTAAATAATCATGATTAAGACAAGGAATTGGATGATATCAGCACTTGTTCCATGATTCTTTTTCATTGAGATTAAGATAATTACACTCAAATTGCTAGCCATGGGTTCGGGTGAAAGGATAGGTGAAGGTTTGGTAACTACCAACTTTGGGTTTATAGGGATAATAGAGGGCCGAGGGGGCGGCAATGGGAGGTTAATTGGGGAAGGTTTAGTGGTGGGCTCAGTGTGGGCCGATGGTGTGGAAGTCAATAGAGGTGTAATGGGTGGAGATTTAGTGGAAGGTTCGACGGAGGCTGGTATGGTGGAGATTGATGGTGTAGTGCTTAAAGGAGGTATGATGGGAGATGTAAAAGGAGAAGGTTTGGTGTGTAGGAAATTCCAGATGGGGCGAGAGGTGTTAGGGGTGGAAGAAAACTCATAATGCGCCGACATGGGTGATTGGAGTATCGACCCATTGTCGTAACACCGGTAGGTCTAAAAAATGGGGGTTGGATTGGGGACGGTGGCATCGTCCTGAGTAGGAGGTTCATCTGGTGATAGTGGAGGAAGAGGAAAGTGAAGGAAACTCAGAATGGATGCCTTTGAAACTTCATCATCACATGCTATCTTCAATTCTTCATAACTAGTCTCAAGTGGACACCGCGGTGGAGGCGGATTGATGGGTGGTGAAATGTAATGTGGAGGATTTCGTGTACATGGATGCGGAAGCGAAGGCGGAGGGCCATGTTGATGAACGGGGCGAATAGGTGGAGGGTGGACGACATCCACTTGATCGTTGAAATCTATCGGCTCTTGCTCATTTGAACTGTTGCCGTAATCGTCTCTCCTCTCCTTTCATTCTTTCTCCATCTTAGTGATATTGTCCAGAAAGGCGAGAAGAGGATTGATTGGAGAAGGAGGGGGAGCGGGCCGCGGGCTTGTAACCCTCTTAAGTTGTTCCTCCAATGAAGTGACTTTATTAACGAGAACCTGTTAGAGGGTCACAACTTGAGGAGTAGAGGATTGGCATGGTCGCCTTGAAGAAGGGGCTGCATACGAAGGCTGTGGAGGAGGATTAACAGGCTAACCCAAAGAAGGACCCGGTCATGTCGGGATGCAAGGAATAAAAGGGCCTTGGGGCCGTGATGAAGGAGGAATAGAAGGAGGCGGGTGATGGACCACCTAAGGAGGAATATGAACATGAGAGGGAGGCAGGTGATGGGCCACCCGAATGGGAGTAGAAGGAGGATGAGAAGAATGAGGTGCACCCTCAACAATGGCCTTAAGGGCCTAGATTTGTGACCGAAATGGACAGTAGAAGAATTTGAGATAGATAGACAATTTTTCAGCCAAACAGTCCAATCCATGACCCATGCTTCCCCTGACTATATGCACTCAATCAATCTTTTTGATATTTTCAATATGAATGATATGCAATCAACACATGTATGCATATGTATTGACTTCCCCTAACTAAATGTATTGAACCATCATGAAACGACGACCATGCAGGGAAATAACCTAACAATATATGCATGAAACATATCAGCTATCTTGACAGAGTCCCCCTGACTTTATGCATGAGCTAGTAAGCACTAAATATCAGTCTGAAGAGATGACACTCCTCAATGCGAACAATTAGTACATGCAATCTTTCTGAATTTTAACCATGAATGGCATGCAAACATTTTGAAATCTGTATATACATGATACCAAATACACATGAGTAAACTGTGAAATACAGGAACTCCCTTTTTATGAAGAAACACCTCAGATATCACTTATGACATGAGATGCAAAATTACTCTGATTGACTTCCCTTGACTATATGCATTGAATGATTTCTCTGAATGCAGCAAACACAATGAACATTGTGCAGGGAATTTTATTGCATTATGCTCATGAACATCTAGACTGTTCTATATGTAATTTTGACCCATGGTACTTGGTGGAGGTCGAGCCTCTTCACATGATGTGGGTTTCCAGACAGACATAATCTGTCCTTCTCCTAACGTACCATTTTATATACCACTAGGTCATGCATGATAATGTAGTGCAAGTGCAGTCTTTTATGCATGACAATTTTGCTGAACATGTATGTGTGCAGATTAACCTTGTATGCAGCAAATGTTTAGTGTTTGTGAGAGACATGCATCATGACATTCGCAATTGTCAAACAGATGCAATTGACACATGCAAAACATATGCGGTTTAGATTATTAAAATATGACATTCAATTCATTCTCAGTCCAATATATACACAGATAATTCAGCATATGCATTTGAAGACCTATGAAGGATAATGCAGATAGTCAAATTCAGATGTGAGCATGTATGCATGAAAATCTGATTAATAAATCAAACATGAAATGTAGCTAACTGAAGGAAATTATAGAGAACTCAAATAACCAAACTTGTAAACATGCAGAAATGGGGTTTTACCATATTCAGGTGCCTTGGTTTATTTACCCCTTTTATTCCTCAGCCCCATGGCACTCCTGCAAAAATAGAACCTTATTTTGCATGTTGAGGTATCCAAGAATTCTTGGGTCCTCTATGGTGAGTAACACTTCTCCTGGGTGCATTCCATGAATTCAGGACATTCAAGTTATCAAATTTTCATCACCCTCGAGGTGGAGAGCAGCGACACCATCGACAATGTCAAGGCCAAGATCCAGGACAAGGAAGGGATCCCGCAGGACTAGCAGCGCCTGATCTTCACCGGGAAGTAGCTCGAGGATGGTCGCACCCTTGCAGATTACAACATCCAGAAAGAATCGACCTTGCACCTGGTGTTGAGGCTGAGGGGTGGTATTATCGAACCTTCGCTCATGGCACTGGCGAGGAAGTACAACCAAGACAAGATGATCTGCCGAAAGTTGCTAGGCTTCACCCAAGGGCTGTGAACTGTAGGAAGAAGAAATGTGGTCACAGCAATCAGTTGAGGCCCAAGAAGAAGATTAAGTAAGCTGTTCCGGGACGAAACACTTGCCATGTGAATGAAAGTAGCATAAGGGTTGTGCAAGCGTCTATTCGTGGACATTTTATTTTGTGCTCTAAAATTTTGTTCTTTCCATGCGCTCATGACTGCAAGTTGTAGTGTTTGAAACTATTTGCACCATTTCCAGTTCTGCATACTGCCCTTATCCACGTGATTTTGTTCTATTGGTTGTTTTTTTTTATTCCAGCAACTCCTTGTTTCTATTGAGGGCCGTATCCTAGCTTCATTGCGTACGGATCACTCTGTAGTCGATGGCGTGTTCCCATTTTAGACTACCGTGGGAGCTGACCGGCAATTCCTAGCGGACTCTGTCGAGTCATAGATGGTAGTGTCTTCATTGCTTGTATATAAGTAGCATTCGGCAGGACTCGTTGCTTTGTGTTTGTGGATTTGGTCGCTTCGTTTGTTTCGAGTCCTCTTGTCACGTTGCTGTGAATGTGAGTGAGGAGGCGGGTTCGCAATATTCAAGTGTTGATTAAATTAACATCATCACATGTTAGAACTGACAATCAGCCAAGGCACCTGTTAGCCGTGAGATATGACTGCATCAGCCGCTCGTATTCAGTTTAGTTTGGTCCGCTGAAACAGATAAAATTGGAATCAGGCTTGAAGTGTGGCTTCAACACTTAGTGTTCCGGTTTAAGTTTGCTCACTGAACCAAAGGAATTGAATTTGAATTGTTCAAGTTTGGGTAAATTATCTGTATAACTCTGAAAGTTTAAAATATGACCTCTATGCCTGTCTTTATAGAATTTATCTTAATATGTCCCACTACCATGTCCTGCCTCTGTTGATGACGGTTCCTCATGATGGTTAATCCCAGACGGGTCAACAGAGGGCAAATGACTAATTGTATTCTTTGTCCAGTTTGGGTGGGGTTGGGTTATGGCGGAGAATTGGTGGAATCTCGGCCAAGGGGGTGGCGGCTCCTCCCATGGAACACGGATCCACAGACACACAATCAGGAATCACTAACCGATACACAGATGCACAAGCTTGTCCTCAAAGACGAAAGCCCGACACAAGACCACACGGTCTAAAAGCGCTAACACATACACGATCTCACCATCGTGTATGCTATACTAACCACGGGTAAAGCTAAACACAGACTACCCGAAGCACCACGTGAAGGAGCTCACGCTGCACGAGAAATCACATAAATCACGAGAATCACAAGAGTCAGTGTCCTGTGATAGAAGTACCACCTCACTAGAAGAAAAGTCAGATATGTCCACTGACGTCTTACACTACACCTCAAGCATCTCCCACTCGCCTCAAACGTAGTAACTGAGACACTAAACAATGAACCAAGGAACAACAATAATGAGTGACTAGTCAGGGTCACGCCCGTCGACGCTGGTCCAACGCCCCTGACCATGTGTGCACACATAAGCCCAATGTCTTGAGCCAGGCCTCTAGCTAATTTTTTCCTCTCGTCGGACTCTAACGGCTAGACAAAGGGGCCTACGGGCCATGACAACCAGCCTACGAACTGCCTCAACTGGGAACTGCTCCACCACCATGCCGAGGTGGACAGACACCCGAAGTGTCGTCAGGCTACGACTAGTGGAGGCTCACTAGACACAAAGACTCAAAATAGAATATCGAAGTATAGACAGGCTAAGTATGCACTTGTCACATGTACTACGGAGCACAAGACAACACATAGAACAACCTCCTAACTCAGGATAGATAACTAGACCTACACATAATGATCCTTGAGTCACATAACTCGGGTCAAGATCACTGCACATCACGGCATTATACCCTTCAATCAGCCTAGTCCCTAAGCCAAAAAAATCATGGGGAAACACAAGCCCTCGGCCCCTAGGCTGCACATCGGACTCTCGATTCCGCATGACCAGGGAACACAGAACATGAGGGAACATCAAAGCCCTTAAACTAGATAGACACGTAAATCGAGGTAAGATGATACCTCCAAACATCTAAAACTAGAGTATCGATCCTCACAGGATAGCTGAGACACTCACAAGGGCATGCACCAGTCGTCTTCCATTCTTCTACGCCGAAGTAGCCCGGACGCACCAGCAACCATAAAAGCCTCTGTCTTCATCGTCGACCTCCATGCTTCGCCGCAGAATGACAGACAAGAAGGAGATATGAGGGAGAAATGCATAGGCCCCGATGCAGCGTAAAGAGGAGGAGGCGCCCTTCGAAACCTTTTGTAACACCCGAATCCGTCCGAAACTTAAAGATAATTAAATATTCTATATTTAGAGCACATATAAATGTTATGTTACTCTTTGGAAGGGCCCCTTCCTATGGAATATGATAAAAAAGAGGATGGTAAGAGGCATCCTCCAAAGAGTCAAAGAGTGAAAGAAAAAGGAAAAGAAGCTAGTAGAAGAATAAAAGAGAGAGGGAAAGAGGCTGGTTGAAGAGTAGAAGAGGGAGAAACTGGAAGAACTGCCCCCCACCGATGGGATCGACAACGAAAAGAAAGAAGGTAGGGGATGTGGAGATGAAGCTTGAAGAGCTACCCCCCGAGGTGATGAGATGGAAGGCGGAAAGGGGAGGGGAGGAGGAAAGGCGAGAATGAGACAAGGGGGCACTGCCTGATGCCCCCATCCATCCGCTTCTACCTTCCTTCAAAGGTAGTGTCGGCGGTCCAAAAGAAGGAAGAGGACGTACGACCACACGTCGAGCCCTCTTTCGAACCATTAGCCGACCGTCGAGCGCTCTTTTGAACTGAAATAGCGAAAACCTCCCCCCTACTGTCGTCTGCATCTTCGTCCTCCAAAATGTCTTCCATGCTCTATCAAGACTAACATCACAACACTTCATGGAGAGGAGAAACTGTAGGGATGTCCTTAAGTGATGAGAAGAGGAGGAAACACCTTTCTTGGCCTTTTATAGGCTGAAGGGGAGTTGTTGCCTTAAATGACTTTCCCCTCAAAGAAGCGCGAAAGGTAGACACCCTTTCCCTAAGGCGGTTACCTCCTTTTTGATGCAGGACAGACTGAGGGACCAGCTTTAAGTGATGCGAACCTCAGACTCTAGATGGAGACACGACCAGCAACACGTGAACACTAGAGATGCCTTGGCCCGACACTAAGAGTTCCTATGGGCTATACGTTGCTAACAGAAACGTAAGCTCACTCGTCGTCCCAAGCGAGGGATAGCGTGGATCCGCACGGTTGAGAAACCGATAGAGTCAAGGGTGGTCGACTCACTTCCGTGCTCGGGTCAGGTCACAGGACGGGTCACTCTCTCACTCACAGTGGTGACATGAACTCAAGGGCTAGGATCCTATCGCACTCACAATTGCATATGACCATATACTAGCTAAGCAAATGTAACGCCAATAAGTTACGACCGTACCTCCACGCTCCCAGCGTGGGGAAGACACCCTGGCCAAATCTGTACTCCTGGTTAACAAATTTTACAGCGGTACAAATATTTTGACCCACTCCACATAGGGAGATAACAGGTCACATGTGGGGCCTGGGAGTAACGGGAAGTGGGTTGACGTGCATCATCTTGATGTCGCTCCCTCGATGCCGAAACCCGTATTTTTGTGTTGTCTGGATGGCGCGATCTGCAGGTTCGTGGGGCCCATTTCAAACATAATAATAAAATATGTGATGCATCCACCCAAGACAAGCAGACCAAAAAATCATTCAAAAATAGAATTGAAAATCAATTATCAAGGCCATTAGAACTTATCCATATGGAGTTGTTTGGACCCACAAGGACAGCAATCCTGAGTGGTAAACAATATGGGTATGTTCTGGTAGATGATTTTTCTAAGTTTACATGGGTATTTTTCCTCTCACATAAAAGTGATGGCTTCAGTGAATTTCAGGCATTCTTCAACAAAATAAAGTAGGATGATAAGTTTCAAATTAGTTCAATTCTATCTGACCATGGTGGAGAATTTAAGAACACTGATTTTGATACTTTGTGCAGTAATCAAGGCAAAATGCACATGTATTCATCTCCAAGGACTCCCGAACAAAATGGCATTGTGGAAAGAAGAAACAGAATGTTAGTAGAGATGGGCAGGACGATGTTGGTGGAGAGTCACCTTCCAAGAAAATTTTGGGCAGAGGTGGCCAATACTACATGTCACATTGCAAATCGTGCAATGGTGAGATCATCTAGCACAAAGACTCCTTATGAGATTCCCAAAGGTATGAAGCCATCTCTTGCTTATTCCAAAGTCTTTGGGTCCAAGTGTTACATACAAAATAATGACAAAAAAGACTTAGACAAATTTGAACCCAAGAGCAAATTAGGCATATTTGTAGGTTATTCAGATTGCTCAAGGGGATATAGTCTTCAATGTCAAGGACTAGGTTGTAGAAGAATCTCCTCACATTACTTTTCATGAATTGAATGATACTTCTGATATTGATAATTCTTGCAGGAAAGATGATGATGGAGAATTCGTGGAGTCAAAGAATGAACAAGAAGTCCAAATTGAAGAGACAAGGCCTAGTGGAGACCTAGGTGAATCAAGTGGACAGAGGGTCAGTCCTATTGATGAAGGTGGCAATCTTACAAATGTAAGAGTACTTAAGGATCATTCTTTAGACAACATAATTGGTAGGTTGAATGATCCTCCCAGAACTAGGTCTCACTTTAGAGTAGTTGAAGAACTAGACCAATTAGCACTTGTCTCTCAAATTGAACTCAAAAATGTAGAGGAAGCCATGAAAGATGAATTCTGGATTAATGCCATGTGTGAAGAATTAAATCAATTTGAACGAAATAAAGTGTGGAATTTAGTTCCTAGACCCAATTCACATTCTGTCATTGGTACTAGATGGGTTTTTAAAAATAAATTGAGTGAAGAAGTTAGAATTGTGAGAAATAAAGCCATATTAGTAGCAAAGGGGTGCAATCAAGAGTTTGGTATTGATTTTGAGGAATCATCTTCCTCCTTTTTGCTGATGTCAAAGGGGGAGAAGAATTATTTTTTCTTGTCAAAGGGGGAGAAGATGTAGATTGATCTCTAAGGGGGAGAAGATGCTGAGGGTTGTTGTTTCTTGTCCTTTCTGTTCAAAAGGGGAGAGAATTGTTTGGATTATTGTTTATCTCTTCAAAGGAGGAGAATTGTTCAAGGGGAGAGTGAGAGTCATAGATTCAGGGGGAGCATTTTTGAAGATGCATTAATCTGCACTTACATGCATGATATCTGACTATTGTTGCGCATTCATCTTTTGGATTGCCATGGGCTGCCATCATCAGGTTGCCATGGGTTGCCATCATCAAAAAGGGGGAGATTGTTGGGACTCCTATGGTTTGACAAGCAGCAACCTTGTGCTGATTGGTTTTGATGATTGGCAACAGTTATTTTGATGATAAGCAACAGCATGCATTTTGATGTATTGTAATTTGTCAGATAATCATTCAGGGGTTGATTGCATGCCTTTACTTAGTTGTTGCAGATGACTGAGTCGGTGCATTACTTAGTCTAGTTTGCATTGAGTCGGTGCATTCGTAGGTGCTGCAAGCAACTAAGTCCTTGTAGAATTCATGCATGCATAAGACTACCTCGGTGCAACAACTGTCTAGTCTGCATTGCTAAGTCCGAGCAGAGTCTGTGCATTTGTTGCATCTCATACGTGTAAGTTCTTGCATATACACTTGAGTCGGTGCAACCTTAGTCGTTGCAATAACCATAGTTGCATCTCATAAGATTGAGTCAGTGCAATGCACCTAGCGCATCAGTTATGTCCACTTAACACTTATCCTTGCATCTCACTGAGTCGGTGCATGCTTCGAATGGTGTCTAAGCTAAGTCTGTGCATCACGTTCATCCTTGCACACACATAGTCTTAGCAATATTGTTCAGGGTTCAGTTAAGTCTATGCATATGCTTGCGCGTGTTGATTGAGTCTGTGCATATGTGTGCAAACATCACATTGAGTCCATTCACATCTAGTTGAATTATCTATTGACTCAGTGCAGTCCTTTTAAGTCTTCACTATATGCCTAACTGTCTCGAGCTGATACTTCTATCTGACATTTTGGCAGATATCCTTTTCATGGAAGATAAGAATGGCACGTGATCCAAGATTGGAGAATATGCCAAGATCGTGACACGTGGAAAGCAATGTGCCAAGATGCTACCATGTGGCCAAGGCATTAGGGTGAGAATCGTGGAGAGCACACGCCCTACATATATGGTGCTCATATAAATAAGAAGCTTCTGCTTTGAGAGAAGATTGATCGAAGCACAAGAGTAGATTACGTTGCTAAGAGTTGAAGTAGAGAGAGCTAGCACCTGCACGATCCAGAGAGAAAAAGAAGACAAAGAGAGTAGAAAAGAAGGAGAGTTTGGACAGAAGAGGGTTTGAGAGATTGTTGAGTGAAAGTTGAGAAAGTTTGTTCCACAGTCTCCTGGTTCCTGAGATCGGAGCTGAGATTGCTCATTGTGAGCTATATTCCTTCGGGATTTCTTGTTTCTCGCTTGTTTCTTTATCATTTTAGAAACTCATTTTCTCAAGCTGTTCGTTAGTAGAGGTTAAGTTGTAATTCCTCAGCGGGGTAGAGGAGGATTCCTCTATACGAGTAAAGCTGTAAGTCCCAGCGGTTGCAGAGGAGGACTCCTCTGGTCGGTGTAAGCTGTAAAGCCCAGCGGTCTGTAGGGTGTTTACCCCAAAGCTATGGATCAGTAGAAGCTGTGTATCAGCCGTTGAAGCCACAATCTGGTTTAGAGTGTGGGGTGGACGTAGATCTTGGGTTTGAGTTCAAACCAACTTAAAATCCCACTGTCTACTGTGCGATTGTGCATGTGGTTTGCATTGTCTTATTCTTGTTTTCTTTGCTTGCCAGATGGTTGGTTAGAATCGTGTGTGAGCCGATCTGTGTCAATTGTTCCAGTTTCATTGTGACTGAGTGTTCTTCGTTCGTCCAGCAGCAGCTTGTTATAATTCCGCATTTGAGTTACTGTTCATAAGTTTTAGTGGGTGACTGATCCATTCACCCCCCTCTTGATCATCTATCGACACTTCATCTATAGGCATCAGAGCATCCATTTGTCTACAGAGTCTTATAATTGGTATCAAAGCATACCCGTCATACCACTATTTGACTCTTCAATTGGTATCAGAGCCTAACTCTTCTGCAGGGATCAACGTCCTGAAGAGGAACGGCCATGGATGCAAGAGGAATGATAGCAGAAGGACACTCAACGACGAAGCCCCCATACTTCGACGATTCGAACTACGCCTATTGGAAGAACCAGATGCAAGTCTTTCTGAGGGTGAAAGACTGCGAGATATGGAGGGTAGTCAGTAGAGGACCATTCAAATTGCACCAATATGAGGAAGTATGGACGAGAGAGGAGATCAAAAAATCCACCCTCAATTGGAGCACTATCAATGCAATCCAGTGTGCCCTACATCCCATGGAATTTTCAAGAATCTCTTCGTTCACCACAGCGAAAGAGATGTGGGATAAACTAGAAGTTATCTATGAGGGGACCTCTTAGGTTAGGGAGGCCAAGGTGAACTTGTTGGTCTCTGAATATGAAGCATTTCGGATGAAGCCCAGCGAGACCATCACGGAAATGTACGCACGTCTCACCATCATCACAAATGGTCTTAGGAGTCTGGGAAAGAATTATTCAATTATGAGATTGTAAGGAAGATTCTGAGATCTCTGACTCCTATATGGCATACGAAGGCAACAGTTATTGAGGAGTCAAGAGATTTACATAATATGAAGGTTGATGAGCTTATCAGTTCATTGATGACATATGAAATGAACCTTCCGAAGATCGAGGAGCTCGAGAAGAAGAAAAAGCATATTGCTCTGAAGGCTAGTTCCAACAAATCAAGCCGATCTAGTCACAGTGGGTCATCGAGTGAGCAGAGTATCTCTGGGTCAGAGCTCAAAGGAGATCAACTTGCTATGCTGACCAAAGAATTCAGAAGATTTCTGAGGAAAGAAGGCAGAAATTTTAGCTGAAGATGGTTTAGTAGTAGGAGGCAAAACAGGTATAAATCTAATCTTGCTAAGAAGATAGACACTAATATTTGCCATCATTGTAGGAAGGCCGGCCATATGAAGACTGATTGTCCAGAGATCCAGAAATTGAAGGAGAAAACTAGGAAGAAAGCTCCCAAGGGAAAAGCAATGGTGAGCACATGGAGCAATGAAGATGCGGGCACATTAAGCTGCACGTCTGAAAGTGAGGAGGAAGAAGAAAAGCCCATCTGCTTGATGGCCAAGGAATGGAGAAAAGGAAGAAGAAGACTCCGATGAGGTATCATCTCCTTTTGAGCATTACACCATTTCTGACTGGGAAGATGCCTACGGAGATTTGTTAGATAAAGTAGATGATATTAGAAAAGAAAATCGACATTTGAAAAAGAAAATAAATACACTCATGAATGATAAAACACTGTCTGATAGAATTGCTTGTTTACAGTCTGAGAATGACATGTTGAAAATTTCATGTGCTGAGTTTAATGATCTTAAGCATGATCTGATAAATGCTAAGAAAGAAAATGAATGTCTGGAAAATGTCATTGATGAATTAAAACTG